>JAKUCV010005768.1:2764-21191 GCA_028386065.3 Turnera subulata | reverse complement strand
AGGTGAGGATGGATAACCTTTGATATGTTGCACATAGTACTGCTGTGTTTTCTGTTAATTGAGTTGTTTGATTGAACCGCTGAGTTGGTTGAGTTTGGCTGTCTTGCTATTGTTGTTATGGTTGATCTGTTAACTATGGACAAACTGATATGATGAGATAATTGGATAATTGGAAGTTGTGTTGACGACTTAATTGTCACTTGGAAAGTAGTGGTACGACTCGATGGTTAGAGACTATTTTGTGGTGGCCATGATCTGGGTTCTTGTGATAAGCATGTCTATGCTTGGGATGTCTATCCCGTGATTATATTTTTGGGATGTCTATCCCTGGGTTCTATTTTTGGGATGTCTATCCCTGGGTTCTCTTTTGATCTGGCACCCGAAATACGTTAATAACCAGGTACGACCCTAGCTTGTCCAGTGACGGGGCCCGAGGATAAAAATTGGAAATTATATAATGTCTTTTAGCCTTGGCTCAGTCTCAGATGAATCTTTGTTTTGTCTTTTGCTAGTGCTTTTCTTCCTCGGTATTATGCTTGCCTGCATATTACTGTTTATCCATGATTGTACTTAAATGTACCGGTGGGCACTTTGGACTCACCCCTCGCCTGCGGGGTTTCATCCTGTAGGATGAGTTGCTCGTAGTACAGGTACGTGGTTCGGCCAGCTGCTGTTTCTACTCTATCAGACCCTGGATCCATACCTCCTTTGCATCTCATTCTAAGACTTCCGCTACTTGTTTTACTATTATGTTGTTGCTGTTGAGGATATTCTCTGCTGCTGTTGTTACTGTATTATGTCTTTGTTGCTGTAACATATATCCTCTACTGATGGTTGGTTTGGAGTGTATTGATTATAATAATGGTCCCCGGGATCGGGTGACGGATGTTGTATTTGGGTTTGCCTTGTCTTGTATCATATGTACTGTCTGCTACTTAATAAGAATAGTTCTGGCACGAGTTTACCCTATACGGTAAATACGGGTCAGGGCGTTTCATTTTGGTAGCGGAGCAGGCAGTAGGTCTTTAAGGTGATAGTTGTGCTTGTTTGTTTGCTTATATGTGCATAGTTTATAACATGCATGCATACATTCACATATAGGTACGAATGGATTCGGTGGGAGGAAACCAGCATGCTGAGCAGCGTTTGGAAGATGACCAAGTGTCGGTTGATCAGCCGCAACTGGTCATGGGTGGACAAGTACCCGTGATAGTACCGGGCCACACAACACAGATTATGCATACCATGGCACAGATTCTGCAGCGTCAGGACGCTAGGGATTCTCGTTTAGAGGCCAAGGAAGCTCGTGAACAGGAGAATCAAGGACCTGTTGAGGACCCTATTTACACCAAGTTGTCCAAGCTAGGTCTTGATGCCTTTACAAGGGTTACTAACCCACAGGCAGCTGACGAATGGCTTCGTCAAGCTCACTGAGTGATGCTGAAACTTAGATGCACAGATGACAGGTGGGCTAGGTATGTCGCATCCATGTTTCACAACGTTGCTGTGGACTGGTGGGATTCGGCAACACGTGACATGGCGAAACCAATCACCATGCCTTGGACACAATTTACAGAAATGTTCCGAAGGAAGTTTGTCACCGATGTTTACCAGGACCAGCTCAAGCGAGAATTTTTGAGTCTGCGACAGCAAATCGGACAGTCGATGAATGAGTATGAGATCCAGTTTGATCGTTTATCCATCTAAGCGGCAGAGTATGTGTCCACACCAGAGGCCAGATGCAAGCGTTTCTGGGATGGCCTGCGATCCTGCATCCAGACAGTCATGGGATGCAAAGTTTGTGAGACTTACCAGGATATGCTTGCAGATGCTCTTCGAGCAGAAGTCATCTAGATAGGGAACGAGAGAGAGATGGAAGAGGTTCTAAAGAGGAAATCTGCCCAGAGTGCTGGGAATCAGAACAAAAGGTTCCAGAATGCTGGTAATAGGTCAGGGTATAGATAGAGCCAATCCATGCCAGTATCCTAGGGTCGAGGCTACAACAATAATCGTGGGAGTTCATGGACCCAGTCTGGAGGGACTTCATCGGAGACACTCGCCCTAGACCTCCTCTGTCTAAGGTGAGGTGCTTTGAGTGCAACGAAGTTGGGCATTACCGGAGTTCGTGTCCTAGGTTGGGAAGATCCAGAGTTTCCATTCCTGCTCAAACCGTACAAGCATCAGTGGCCAGCATACCCAGTGGTTCTAGAGTTGGCCGAGGCCATGGACGAGGAGCTACTCCTACTTGGACACAGTCAGCCATGAATCAGAGTGCAGTCGCTCAGAGGGCATTTGTGATCACGGCTATGGATGATCCCGAGAATGCTGATGTTATTGCAGGTACCTTTACAGCTTTTGGAAGTATTGCATATACTTTGATTGATCCTGGTGCTACGCATTCTTTTATCGCTTAAAGGTTTGCTATACAACATAGCTGCAAGGAAGAAAGTTTAGCATGTCCGCTGAGGGTTAGGTTACCCGCGGGCATAGTGGTGAGATTAACACAGGTGTGCAAAGATGTTTTTCTTTTATATGATGACGAGGTTTTCTTAGCTCGGTTGGTCGTGATGAATATAGGGGGATTCGACATAATCCTAGGGATGGATTAGTTGTCGAGATATAATGCCATGGTGAACTGTCGAACCAAGGAAGTGGTGCTGACTTCCGATGGTGGACGACAGGTTTTGGTAACAGGTGTTAGGAAAGCTGCTGCCACGTGTAGCATCTCTGCTATGCAGGAGTTTGGAGTGAAGTCGCATGGTCCAGATGCTTCGTTGAACCACATCACGGGTGAAGAAACACGGGATCCTACCCCGGGAGATATATCAGTGGTGAGGGAGTTCATTGATCTCTTCCCAGATGATCTGCCAGGTTTGCCACCCGATAGAGAGGTTGAGTACACTATTGACATGATGCCAGGAGTCACACCTATATCGATGGCTCCATACAGAATGGCACCAAAAGAGCTCCAGGAGTTGAAGAAACAGTTGGATGAGTTGCTAGGAAAGGATTTCATCAGACCTAGTACATCACCATGGGGTGCACCAGTTTTGTTCGTAAAGAAGAAGGATGGTAGCCTGCGGATGTGTGTAGACTACCTCCAGCTGAATAAGGTGACAGTTAAGAACAAGTACCCGCTGCCTAGGATTGATGACTTGTTTGATCAGCTGCAGGGAGCCACTATGTTTTCCAAGATTGATCTTCGGTCTGGGTACCACCAGATCAAGATTGCAGAGAAGGACATACCGAACACTACCTTCCGCACGCGGTATGGTCATTTCGAGTTCACAGTGGTACCGTTCGGATTGACCAATGCACCAGTAGTGTTTATGTGCTTGATGCACTTGGTTCTGAAAGAATTTTTGGATAAGTTTGTTGTGGTCTTCATCGATGATATCCTCATCTAATCTAAGAACAAGGAAGAGCACGAAGAGCATTTGAGGATAGTGCTTCAGAAGTTACGAGAGAAGCAGTTGTATGCCAAATTCAGCAAGTGTGAATTTTGGCTTGGAGAAGTTTCCTTCCTCGGACATGTGGTAGGCGGGGATGGAATAAAAGTAGACCCTGCCAAAGTGAAAGCCGTGTTGGAGTCCTAAGAATGTGTCCGAAGTCCAAAGTTTTCTTGGTCTTGCGGGATACTATCGGAGGTTCATCGAATGTTTTTCTTTGATAGATAGTCCCATGACCAAGCTATTAAAGAAAGATCAGGCGTTTGTTTGGAGCCCGGAATGTCAGTAGAGTTTTGAGGAGCTTAAAAGGAAGTTGACCACAGCACCGGTTCTGACAGTACCCAAGCCCGGAATGGAGTATATGTTGTTTTGTGATGCATCAGGCCTGGGTTTAAGAGCTGTGCTGATGCAAGAAGGACGAATGATTGCCTACGCCTCTAGGCAATTGAGGGCTCATGAGAAGAACTACCCGACGCATGATCTTGAGATGTTAGCTGTGATCTTGGCTCTAAAGATTTGGAGACACTACTCGTTTGGAGAGAAGTGCCGAATCTTCACCGATCACAAAAGTCTTAAGTACATCATGACTCAAAAAGAGCTTAACCTGCGACAGAGACGTTGGGTTGAGTTGCTTAATGATTATGATTGTACTATTGAGTATCATTCAGGAAAGGCCAATGTGGTAGCTGATGCCTTGAGCCGGAGACAACCAGAGGATGCTTCCACTAGTTACTCGATGTTCTCGCTTATCGAGTTAAGGAAGCTGGGAGTTGGTTTGACAGTAGATGATACAGGAGCTTTACTGGCACACATGAGTGTCAAGTCTAATCTAAGATGATGGATAGTGGAGCTACAGGATGAAGATCCTGACCTGGTCAAGCTAAAAGAAGGAATAATAAGCGGAAAAGAAAACAAGTTTCGTATAGTTGATGATGGAGCACTGATGATTGGGAAACGGGTATGTGTACCCAATGTCAGTAATCTGCGTAGTCAGATTCTGGATAAAGGACACTTGACACCATATGCGATGCATCCTGGAAGCACCAAGATGTATCAGAACCTGAAGAGCCATTTTTAGTGGCCTCGTATGAAGAAAGATGTAGCCGAATATGTTGCGAGATGTCTTACTTGCCAACAGGTGAAAGCCGAACATCAGGCTCCGGCAAGGAAGATGAGATCATTAGCAGTGTCGAAATTGAAGTGGGAGATGATCATCATGGATTTTGTGATTGGTTTACCGATGACTCGGAAACAATATGATGCTATTTGGGTCATCGTTGATCGATTAACAAAATCAACTCATTTTCTCCCTATCCGCTAAACTGATACCATGGACACGTTGGCGGGTAAGTATGTTGCTGAGATTGTGAGACTACACGGGATTCCAAAGTCTATAGTCTCAGATATAGATCCGAGGTTCATATCACGTTTCTAGAAGAGCTTACAAGCAGCTTTGGGAACCAAGTTGAGCTTCAGCACTGCTTTTCATCCTCAAAAGTATGGATAGTCTGAGAGGACCATATAGACACTGGAGGACATTTTGAGGGCTTGCGTACTCAACTTTAGTGGGAGTTGGGATAACTGTCTACCTTTGGCAGAGTTTGCATATAACAACGGCTACCATTCCAGCATTGGTATACCACCTTTTGAAGCCCTCTATGGAAAGAAGTGTAGAAGTCCAGTGTATCGGGATGAAGAAGGGATGAGAATGATCGTTGGTCCGGACTTAGTCCAACAGACGGTTGACAAGATCCAGACGGTGAGACAGTGTATGAGAGCTGCTCAGGATCGGCAGAAGAGCTACGTCAACAAACACCGACGTGAGATGGAGTTTAATGTCGGTAGGGGTGAGCAAAAAATCCGAAAATCTGAAATCCGTACTGAACCGAATGAATCCGTACCGAAAAAAAAGAGATCCGAACTGTTCCGTACCGAAACGGAATAGAATCCGAACCGTTTGGCGAGGAATGGAACGGAATGGAGTTTTAATTCGAAAATCTGTGGAGCTCCGAGTTCCGAACGTAATAGTGTAAAGAGTTAGTGCCATAAAATTTGAAACTTGTGCCCATCCAAATTTAAAATTTTTTAGAGTAAAAATTAGAGGAAAAATAATAAATTTTCAATAAATTTCATATTTTTGGCTCCTATGTTTTATTTTCAAAAAAATTATTTAATATTTTTTATTTTGTTTTGAAATATAAATTATGTAAAAATTTTATAATTATTATTTTAATGTACCAAAAAAGTTGATGTGGGTTATTATATAAATTTTTTAAAAATATATAAAAAATATATGTTATTTTACATAAATTTATTAAATAATAAATTTATTTTTATAATAATATTATATAAAATAATTTCATATTTTATGAATAAAACTTACTCAACCCAACTAAATAATATTACCCAACCCAACTAAAAGAAAAAAAATGCAGCGTTTAAGTGAGGAAAAAATAAAAAAAAAGCTAGAAAAGGAAAAGAAAGAAGCTGGGCTCTGTCTCTCTCTCACACAACAAATCAATCGAATTGAACTCACTCAGCTCTCGCTCTCTCTCATCTCCTTTCTCCCTAACCTAACCCTAACACTCAAAATCCCCAATTCGTGAAGCAGCAACGACGTCGCAGCCGACCCAAGCGTCAAGGTGAGTTGTGTAAGCCCAAACAAGCTAAGAGGGGGGGGGGGGGGGGTGAATTAGCGATTAAGAACTAATTAAAAACTTTAAACAATAATAATTGCGGAATTAAAAGAAGAGAAAGGCAAACCGATTTATACTGGTTCACACACACACAACCCGTGTGGCTAATCCAGTCCTCCGAGAGACTCTCTCGAAGATTCCACTATCACCGTTAAGCTTCCGGGTGCTTAACAAACCGTTTACAACTCCTGCTTGAAGATTCAACACTTCAAGAATTTTCCCACAGAAAGAAGACCCTCTTCCTATGAATTCACTACAAGGGAATAATCCTCCCTCAAGGTGTGAGATTACAATTGAGTCACTCAAAGCAAAAACTCTCTTCAAGAGTAGGTATGAGTACACAAAGTAAGCTCTATAAGACAACTCTGAATTCTCAATGATATTGGCTCATAAATGATATGTATGTATAACAATGAATGCTTAAAATTGTAGAGTCAATATGTATATAAAATAGAGACCTACATGCTCTATTTATAAGGTTAAAAACATGTATTACCGTTGGAAAATCAGTTCAAAACGTCTTTAAACAAAGTATCATGGAAAGGTGAAAAGTATATCTGCTCATGTCGGCTGAACATCGATGTTGCAAATCAGGACATCGATGTTCTAGCCTTTGAGTATGCATTATTGGCCCAACGGTCATAAGGACATCGATGTTGCAAAGCTGGACATCGATGTCCTGGCCAGTGAATGTGAATTATTGGGCTAACGGTCACTATACTAGAACATCGATGTTGGCCAGAAGGACATCGATGTTCCACAAGACATTGTCCAAGACCCGAGACGAAATAACATCGATGTTCCATAGCTGAACATCGATGTTTTGGACATTCCCAAAACAATCTTAAAACCAGATTCAATAGGACATCGATGTTATGAAATAGGACATCGATGTTCAAACTCTTCAAAGCAATTTTTTAAGCATAACGATCATGAGGACATCGATGTTCAGAAATTGGACATCGATGTTATAAACTACTGCCTACTTTTGGAAAAATTATTTTAGTGCAGGACATCGATGTTCCAATATTGGACATCGATGTTCAAAGCTTAGAAACCTTCTCGAAAGCTTGGTTTCACGGCAGGACATCGATGTTGAAAATTGGGACATCGATGTTCATAGCTCGGAAGACATAAATATGATTGAAATAAAATCAAATTGATGCATGAGTAAAAGTGATTTTGTTTGAGCCAATAACTTAGAGACATTGAATGTTTAACCTTGTACAAAATTGAGTTCCTAACTCTTCTTTTTCTTCTTGCTAGATCTTGTCACATCCATTCTTGAACTCTTGATGTCATAAGGCTTTGCTCTTGATTATTTCTTTTTGCTCCATAATAATGATCATCTTAATACAAGGTTGATTTCTCATTATCAAAACCTGAATGAGATAAAGAGATGTTAGCAAAACATTATTTTTAACATGTTGTGCCACCTCTGCTTCTTCCTTCTTTGGTTTTTCTTTTTCTTTGTTTTGGGTTTTGTTGGCGGTTCGATGTTGGTGGTGAACTTGAATCCCCAAGTATGCCATAGATAATACCAAAAGCTACTACTACTCTAATCCACCAAAGTAGAACATACAAATAATAACACTGTAAAATGGATTTCTTAATTAATTAATGTTTGTCAGCGACCATGTGTGTGTTTGTTTGTGTTAGTAGTACAAGTTACCCGTGGATAGAGTTCCTGCAGTGCACATAACTGATAACCCTGGGAGGCTAGACTTTCAAATTCTTCTGGTGATACTAATTGATAAAGATGACTAGCAAAATGGCCAGCAGAAGCTATTTTGTATTACATCCCCACAAACTTGAATCCCTAATCGAACTCCAGTTAGACTCAAATCAATTGTTTCTGGGCTGGGATCTGGATTTATTTTGTTTCTGGGCATCTTTTGATTTTGTGTCAACCATCATCTAATCTACTGCAGGCTGCCATATTACTCTGCATTATCATGATTATTGTCAAATGTTATTTTGGAGATTGGAGTTAAACCTTTGGGCAGAATTTTCACTGCCAAACAATTTGCATATTTTGGTGATGTATTTGAATTTGGATTAGGTGATTTACTTCAAATTTCATGCTTTACATTTGGAAATCGTTGTAATTTAAATCTGAAGTTAGCTTAGTAATTTCAATTTGGATTCTCAATTTTTTTTAATTATTTATATACATTTTTTTTAGACATCAATGGCTGGTGGTGGTGACAATTTGCATAGTAATTCAAGCAATGCCGAAGGGGAGAGCCAATCCAATTCCAGCAAACCTGCTCGTCAGACATCAAATAAGAAGAAGAGATCTTGGGTATGGGAACATTTTACTTCTTCTCCAACTGAAATTGATAAGTACGATAATCCAAAAGCATGTTGTAATTATTGTCACTCGATATTTTCTGGTGGACAAATCACTGGTACTAGTGGTCTAAGTGGTCATTTAAATAGGTGTAAGGAATATCCCTACAATAACAAGAAGGAAAAGAGGGAAGAGACCATTGGTGAACAACTTGGTATTAGTGTGGGTGAATTGGTGAACACATGAACTCAAACTCATTGGGTTTTTAATCAAGAAAGGTGCAAAAAATTGCTTGCTAGGATGATAATAATTGATGAATTGCCTTTCAAGTGCGCAGGACGAGAGGGCTTTTGTGATTGGGTTCGTGAATTACAACCCAAATTTACAATTCCTTCTCGCTCTACAGTGGCAAGAGATTGTTTAGAATTTTTTTTGGAGGAGAAGGGAAACTTGAAAAAATTCTTTGGAAATTTGGGGTCAAGAGTTTCTCTCACCACGGACACATGGACGTCTTGTCAAAATCTAAGTTATATGTGTCTCACAGCTCATTTTATTAGTGATGATTGGAAATTACACAAGAGGATAATTAATTTTTGTCCAATTTTTGGTCATTCTGGGGAAATAATAGGAAAGGTGGTTGAGAATTGTTTACTTGATTGGGGTATTGAGAAAGTTTTCACTATCACTGTTGATAATGCAAGTTCAAATGATCTTGGAATTGAATATCTCAAGACTAGACTTAATAATTGGAATAGAACTATCATGAATGGTGATTTTCTTCATATGAGATGTGCTGCACATATTCTGAATCTCATTGTTAAGGATGGATTGAAAGAGGTAGAGAAGTCCATTTGTAGAATTCGTAATGCTGTGAAGTATGTGCGATCTTCTCCTTCTCGATTGAAAAAATTTAAAAGTTATGTTGCAAAGGAGAAGATAGAATGCAAGGCTTTTGTTTGTTTGGATGTTGAAACTAGATGGAATTCTACCTATTTAATGTTACAATCGGCTATAAAATTCCAGAAGGCCTTTGATTCATTGGGAAGGCAAGATAAAAAGTTTGCAGAGGAACTTAGCAACAGTAGAGGTTCCTTGGGTTTGCCAGTAAATGAAGATTGGAGCTATGCTAAAAGCTTATTGCCTTTCCTTGAGATCTTTTATAATGCTACTATGAAACTATCAGATTCACATTATGTGACTAGCAATGAATATATGAAAGAGATCTTTGGCATTGGATTTTATATTTCTTTGAAGTGCAATCTTCCTCCAAATAGCAGTGATGATGATCTTGGCATTCAAAGTATGACTATGAAGATGAGAGCTAAGCATGCAAAGTATTATGCTAATATTGACAACATCAATATCATGTTGTTCATTGCTGTGATTCTTGATCCACGTTGCAAGCTGAAATACATAAATCATTTGATCGAGCAATCCTATGATGCTAATAAGGCGGAGTAATTATGTGAGAAGGTGAGAAGAAATTTATTCTCAATGTTTGATTTCTACAATTCTTCTCGTCCGTCCACAAAGTAACATGCAAGCAAGTGTTCAAGCTCGAACTTCCAAGAATGTGGATATTGGTAGTATTAATTCCATTTCTGAGTTGTTGGACAAAATGGTTGATGATGATGATGATTCTGAAACTAATGTAGCCACCCCAACTGAGTTGGAGAGGTATTTGTTGGATCCTCGTGAGGCAAAAGATGTTCCATCGGATATATTAAATCATTCTTCCAAATATGTAGTGCTTTCTTCTATGGCACAGGATGTCTTGGCAATGCCGGTTTCAACAGTTGCTTCAGAGTCGGCTTTTAGCACTGGAGGCCGCATACTTGATTCCTTTCGTAGCTCTCTTAGTCCAAAAATAATGGAAGCTCTTATATGCGGACAAAATTGGTTTCGAAGATCAAAATCTTCTATTTGTGTGGAGGAGCAATTAGAGGAATTAGAGGAAATAGAATCAGGTAATTTTTCCTTTTTTTTATCTTCATTGTATTTATTAATATATTATCTATTATAGACTTACTTTTGTTTGTCTTTATATAGGAATTTCAATGCACGAACATCCCCTTATTAATATTGACGATGATTGAATAGACTATGTTATGAAATTGAAAGGTATTTTAAATTTTTTATCTTTTCTTTATTATTTAAATTGTAAATATTACTAATATGTATTAATTATTTCTCTGTACATGTACAGATGGAGAAAGTTTGGATGCGCTGGGACTGTATGTAACAGTCAACTAAGAAAAATTGTTGTTTTGATTTTTTTGCTTTGAGTCCAAAAATTACAATTCTCTTTATCTAATGTCAGATATGACAATGACAATGTGAAGTTACTGTTAATTAATTTATTATTGACGAATTTTTTAAGTATATTTTATGCTTGAATTATTTTTGTTCAAGTTTTTTTTTTTAGTTCAGTAGGGAATTCGTTGATTATATATATAATATCTGCGTATTTGGTTTAATTTTTTCTTTATTTTTAGAGAAATTGTTTTATGAAAATTCCAAAATTCTACTCCGAACCGAAAATCCGAAAGATCTGCTCCGAAAACCGAGAATTGATGTATCCGTGGAGAACCGAAAATCCGTAAAATCTGTACCGAAATTATGGTCTCCGAAAATTATGGAGCTCCGAGAATTACAAATGGATTGGAGTACTGTAAAACAGAAACTGAAATATTTGGAGCTCCGTTCCGAAACTAGAATTTGGTATGGAGACTGTACCGTGCTCACCCCTAAATGTTGGTGAGAAGGTTTTCCTCAGAGTAGCACCTTGGAAGGGTGTGATTAGGTTCGGCAAGAGAGAGAAGCTGAGCCCAAGGTATATCGGACCCTATGAGATCATGGAGAGAGTTGGACCATTGGCTTACTGGTTGTCCTTACCTGATGAGCTATCACATATTCGCAATGTGTTTCATGTCTCTATGCTGTGGAGGTATCGATCGGACCCTAGTCATATTGTGGCCTCAATGGATGTTGAGGTAGCAGAGGACCTTACCTACACAGAAGTGCCGGAACAGATTCTTGCTCGAGAAGTTCGGCAGTTGCGGAACCGTACAATTCCCATGGTCAAGGTCAAATGGAGTAAGCATTCCGCTAACGAGTCTACATGGGAAGTTGAAGAACACATGCGATCCCAGTACCCGCATCTCTTCACAGGATAGGAATGAATTTCGAGGACGAAATTCTTTTAAAGGGGGTAGACTGTAACAGCCCGGGTAAAATTTATGTTTTTATCGGGACTGTAAAAGGCTTTGTACAGTAATTTACCTTATGAAATTAATCTTGGGTAATTATTTCAGGGTAAACTATGCATCAGATTCTGAAACCGACCCTTACCCCATGTCTAAGATTTTTCTGCGGATTTTACGGACCAGAGTTGGTATTTTTCGAGGAATCTTAAGGAAAGTCAGGTTTAACCTCGAAAGAACGGACCAGAAATAAAGTTAAGTGGGTATTTTAGTGATTTGCTGGTCCGGAAAATACCCGGTCGAGTGTGTATGACACGCTCACACCATCTTTTCTTCCGTCCACATCGCCATCTGCAAAGTTTTCTCCTGCATCTACAAGCTTGCCTGATTTTCTTATTCTTCTCCAGTAAGGAAATCAATTCCTCTTCCTTATGCGTTACTTTTTCTTACTCTTACCTGACAAGGAAGATTTTCTTCCTCAGTACACCAAAGAGCTCCTCTTGCCTTACAAATCCTCTGCCAGTTCTTCCACTTGCAACCCAGTATCATTTCCCATCCTCTGGAAACCGTGCCTTTGCTTCCTGCAAAACTAAGAAAGAAAAAAAAATAATAAACACACAACCAACCACACCTTGCCACGTCACCCCACCATCATCTTCTCCTCCCCTTTGAAAGTTACCGGGCATGCAAACTTGACAATCAAAATGCAACGGAAAGAGCCGGTACTAATGGAGGATCCATGTGAAACAAAGTAAACCGACTAGACAAAAACCGTACCTGGTTTGGTTGAGATCTTGCACTCAACTGTTTGGTTGAATCAGCAAGAACTGGACAGAAATCCTGCTCCTCTATGGTATCCACACGAACCGTCGATGTCCAGCTAGCAATCGTCTCACGATCACCAACCCGAGCACTCCCGAACCGTAGTGCTAGCTGCAGAAAACCGAGAGCTAGAACTTGTGTTTGTGGTGTTTTCTTTCTTTCTCAAAGAAAGGGGTGTGTGTGTGTTCTTACAAGTCTGAAAACTCACTCAAGTCTCAAAACCAGAATAAATGAACTCACAAGCGTAATCTGATTATGCATACACTAATCCCACTCAACAAAAGTATGAGACAATGGCTAACACCCTTGGCCCACCATAATTAGGCTTTTGTCCAATCATGTCTCCATTATCTCTTAGTGGGATTACACATCATATGGAATCCAACTGGTTCAATAATTCAGACAATTAGTGAACCAAAGCAATCCAAAATGACCCTGGTCCAACCACGATCCAACTACAGTCCAACTATAGTCCAACCACCTAGTCGAACCATGGTTCAACCACCAGCTCGAATCAACAATTCTAAGTGTGTGACCCTGTAGGCACTTGTAACGTTTGGCAATAATTGTAAAATCTCATTTTACAATTATAAACAATGAGCGGCGTCTAGCAACACATCATTGCTACCCAAACGACAAGATCAGTATTGATTCATTATGCCTCGGAACATGTCATCGTCCTTTCGTCACATTATCAAGATTAAAAACGAGACATGGAATAAGTCAATCTCATATATGTTTAATCTAAGTTTCTTGATCCCCGAGTTAACTGTGTAAAACGGATACTAATGATATCGCCATATCACATAATCCGAGCATGACCATGCATTTACAGTTCAACTCTATCAAGAGGCCCAACTGATAATATACCCGTTATATGGGTTGGACGAATTCCATCTTGATCATACAAAACCCACTACACATTATATCATATACCCAATGATTACACTAAGGTCTACTCAGTAACGAATAGCCAAAAGTAATATCAAAGTATATGACTCACATGTTGGGAACCTTGATGATCTCAGGTCTAAGGACAATACATATAAGAACCACTAATGACAATCATATAACGTTCCATGTAGTGTTCTTATGTTGGGTCGGTCCAGTCCACAAGTTCTCTAACTTGTACCCGTATGTAGAATTCATATCTCATATAATTCTCAACATACGCTAGTACTCACATGTTGGGAACCTTGATGATCTCAGGTCTAAGGACAATACATATAAGAACCACTAATGACAATCATATAACGTTCCATGTAGTGTTCTTATGTTGGGTCGGTCCAGTCCACAAGTTCTCTAACTTGTACCCGTATGTAGAATTCATATCTCATATAATTCTCAACATACGCTAGTCTTAATTTATTATTACAATCCATCCATATTAATAATCGACTAGGGACATTTAAGAATATAAAATATTCTAGGGTTATAAATATGTGCAAGCATTTATCTCATAAACATATTTATTGGAATAACCTTATTGTATTTAATTGACTATGTACAATCATCCATTGATTGGCTTTTGGGCATATTACACTAACAATCTCCCACTTGCACTAAAGCCAATCATCCATGTATCTATTACCAATGGATGCAGTATGATCATCATGCTTCTGCTGTGAGAGTGGCTTAGTCAATGGATCTGTTACATTGTTCGCAGAAGGAACTTTGCACAGCTTGACATCGCCTCCATCAATGATCTCTCTAATAAGATGATAGCGTCGGAGTATATGTTTGGATCTCTGGTGGTATTTAGGTTCTTGAGCCTGTGCGATTGTCCCATTGTTGTCACAATAGAGGTCAATCGGACTGTCAATACTAGGAAGCACCCCAAGTTCAGTTACGAACTTCTTAATCCAAACAGCCACTTTCGCCGCATCTGAGGCGGCTATGTACTCAGCCTCAGTTGTAGAGTCGGCAACTGTCTCTTGCTTTGAACTCTTCCAGCATACAGCACCACCTCCAAGACAAAACACATAACCTAACTACGATCTAAAGTCATCCATGTCAGTTTGGAAGCTAGCATCTGTGTAACCCTTTACAACAAGCTCATCAACGCTTCCATAAACAAGGAATGCATCCTTAGTCCTTCTCAAGTACTTAAGGATGTTCTTAACCGCTGTCCAGTGACTTTCACCGGGATCAGATTGGAATCTTCTTGTGACACTTAATGCATATGCGACATCCGATCGAGTACATAGCATCGCATACATGATTGATCCTATTGCTGATGCATAAGGAATCTTACTCATCCGCTCTCTCTCCTTAGATGTTTTAGGACATTGATTCTTTGAAAGAGATACGCCATGTGACATGGGCAAGAAACCTTTCTTGGAATCTTGCATGCTAAACCTCTTTAGTACCTTGTCAATATATGTACTTTAACTTAGCCCAAGAAGCCTTTTGGATCTATCTCTATAGATCTTTATACCTAGTACGTAGGCAGCTTCTCCTAAGTCCTTCATTGAGAAATTCTTTCCTAACCAAGTCTTTACAGACTGTAGTGTCGGAATATCATTCCCAATGAGTAGAATGTCGTCAACATACAATAACAAGAAAACGATTGTGCTCCCACTAACCTTCTTGTAAACACATGGCTCATCTTCATTTTTAATGAAACCAAACTGTTTAATTACTTCATCAAAACGAAGATTCCAACTCCTAGAAGCTTGTTTTAATCCATAAATGGATCTTTGCAACTTGCATACCTTGTTAGCATTTTTTGGAGTGACAAAACCTTCAGGTTGTGTCATGTACACATCCTCTAAAAGATTTCCATTAAGGAAAGCGGTTTTGACATCCATTTGCCATATCTCATAATCATGGTATGCTGCTATAGCTAATAGAATCCGGATGGATTTAACCATGGCACCTGGTGAGAAAGTTTCATCATAATCAATACCATGAACCTGCTTAAAACCTTTCGCAACCAATCGCCCTATAAAGGTAATCATATTACCATCCATATCGGTCTTTTTCTTAAAGACCCACTTGCACCCAATAGGTTTTACCCCTTCAAGTGGATCAACCAAGGTCCATACCTTGTTTTTATACATGGATTCCATCTCCGAATTCATGGCTTCTAGCCACTTCTTAGAGTCTGGACCCGTAATAGCCTACTGATAGGAAGTGGGCTCATCCTCTTCTATGAGCATCACGTCTCCAGTATGAGTCATAAGAAATCCATATCCCTCAGGCTCATGCCGAATCCTATCAGACCTACGTAGTCCATGTGTTACAGGGACAGGTTTTTCACCCACAACATCTTGTGGTTCCTGTCCTTGTTCCATCTCAACCTCTATACCTCGAACTTCTTCGAGTTTTGTTTTTCTCCCACTGATCTTTTTAGAAATGAATTCTCTTTCTAGAAAAAAAAGCAGTACGAGCAACAAACACTTTGTGCTCTGTGGGATTATAGAAATAATATCCTTTAGTTTCCTTAGGATATCCAACAAAGAGGCACTTGACGGATTTAGGGTCGAGTTTATCTAATGCTTCTCATCTCACGAAAGCCTCACAAGCCCAGATCCTCATAAAAGACAAATTGGGATGCTTCCCTGTCCATATCTCATATGGTGTCTTTTCAACCGATTTAGATGGAACACGGTTAAGTGTAAAGGCAACACTTAATAATGCATGTCCCCAAAATGAAGAAGGAAGGTCGGTTTGACTCATCATAGAACGAACCATGTCTAACAAAGTTCTATTCCTCCTTTCAGATACACCATTCCATTGAGGCGTACCTGGTGAAGTAAGTTGTGATACAATACCACATTGCTTTAGATGATCAAGAAAATCTCGGTCTAAGTATTCACCTCCTCGATCAGATCGAAGCATTTTAATACTCTTGCCGAGTTGATCCTGTACTTCACTCTTGAATTCTTTGAACTTTTTAAAGGATTCTGACTTGTGTTTCATAAGATACACATAGCTATATCTACTGTAATCATCAGTAAATGTAATGAAGCACTGAAAACCACCTCTAGCCTGTATTGACATAGGTCCACATACATCAGAATGTATAAGACCTAACAAGTCCGAAGCTCTTTCACCTTTACCAGCAAAAGGAGCCTTCGTCATTTTGCCTAATAAACATGACTCACATGTCTCATATGATTCAAAATCAAATGAGTTTTATGGAGTTTAGAAATTAGAGTCTCGTTTATATGGACCAATCGACAATGCCAGAGATAGGTTTCATTAGAATCGTTTAATCTAACCTTCTTCGTATTAATGTTATAGATTGGTGTTTCTAGGTTTAGATGTACAAACCATTGCTCAAATATGCACCACCATAATAAATATTATTGAAATAGATAGAACAACAATTGTGCTTTATTACAAATGAAAAACCTTTCTTGTCCAGACAAGTGACAGAAATCAAATTCCTGCTTATAGTAGCTACATAATAGCAATCATCAAGTTCCAAAACCAAACCATTCGGTAAACATAGAAGGTAAGTCCCTACGGCTAATGCATCAACTCTTGCTCCATTTCCAACGCGCAGGTCTATCTCTCCCTATGCTAATCTTCTACTCTTTCTCAGTTCCTACACATTTACACAAATGTGAGAACCACATCCGGTATCTAATACCCATGATACAAAGATAGAGATATTAGCTTCTATAACAAAAATACCTGAAGTGGAAGTATTACTTCCCTTCTGTTTCTTCACCTCTTCAAGGTAAACAGGGCAGTTACATTTCCAATGGCCAGGTTTGTTGCAATGGAAACATTGTCCTTCCTTTGCAATACCACCTTTGGGTTTCATCACATGGGAACAAGAAGATGCACATGCACCAAACTTTTTGGCACATTTCTTCTTCTTGTAAAACTTGGCTTTACCCTTTCCTTTGCCTTTTCCAACCATCAAAATGTTGTTGGATTTGTTTACCTTCATTTGTTGCTCAACTGTTCCTAACATGTTAAGTAATTCAGACAAGGATTTGTCAAGATGATTCATATTAAAATTAATGACAAATTGGCTGTAACTATCCGAAAACGATTGCAAGACTAGATCAACAGCCAACTCCTTTTGCAAAGGAAAACCTAGACCCTCAAGGCTCTCAATGTATCCAATCATTTTGAGCACATGAGGTCTCACCGGTGATGACTCAGCCATCTTGCATTGGAACAATGACGTAGAGGTCTCATACCTCTCATGCCTAGCTTGCTCTTCAAAGAGCACTTTCAGGTGTTCGATCATATCGAACGCACCCAAGTTCTCATGTTGCTTCTGAAGCTCAGAGTCCATGTTAACAAGCATAAGGCATGCAACATCCAATGCATCATCAACATGCTTCTTGTAAGCATCTCTTTCCGCCCTAGGAGCATTAGGCGCCGGTTCATTTGGAACGGGCCCTTCAAGGACATACAACTTCTTTTTTTGTTTGAGGACTATCCTCAAGTTGCGATGCCACTTTAGGAAGTTATTCCCATTCAGCTTTTCTTTCTCAAGGACAGATCGCAGAGATTGTGTATTAGTGTTTTGTGCCATGATAACTCTACAACATTGATCAACTCACACAAATAAGAGTCATGTATACATAAATTCACTTAATAAGGAATTTTATTAAATGATGCTCCTACTACATAAATCAAGATAATTATAAGTAGGCCAAGATCCATATTTCACTACAAGATAAGTCAGCTTTGGCTGATCACTTATATCATAGTTATTTAGGTAGATAACTCTTGTCAATTACATCTCATGTAACTCTTGGATAGTTGAGTGAACAACACTTGTTCTTGTCTATCTCATAGACTTAGCTCAACTCCTTGCCTCTAAGTCCTCAATCCTATTGAGATGACCTAGTTAAGTTCAACCCATAACAAGCAGTTCAGATATTACAATTATCCCGTCGCACCTTGCTAGGATAAATATTGGCACCTTGCTTTGGCAAAAACTACTAAGTATTGATCTAAGCAATGATGAGTGCTTATCATGGAAGGCAACAC